>VDFB02100581.1:0-25316 GCA_007258455.2 Sequoia sempervirens | reverse complement strand
GTAAAAGAGTTATCAGTCTAATGCTGTTTCAGTCATTGGTTTCTCAATATATTTTCCAAATGCTAATGAAATGCAAGTGAACAAGAAGCCTTCACTCACTGTTCAGATTTATATGTCTTCAGCATTGAATGCCTTTAATTTCTGCATCATATCTCTCAATGTTTGATTAAACCAAGTCTACAAAAACGTATGCCTTCTGGATAGGAACTTTACGGAGGCGAAGCTCTTTTAAAATAGCACTTTACAAGCTGACCTTTCAAATTCCCTTTTCCCTCCAAAAAGGGAGGCCCAACATAAAGATACAAAATAATATTTAATAAACACCTCATTACACATCTTCCTAGGTGTCCAAAAAGGCCTTGCCAATATTATAATTTTAAAATGCTTAATTCTCCAAATGAGGCATCCAACTTGAGTCCCCCTTTTAAAAACAACTTAAGTCACTCACCTAGGCATAGGGGTCCAAAAATGACATTAAAATATACTATGACTTAAATCATTAAACTTGCCAAAACAGGCTCCAAAAGTGTTGAAGACCAAACTGCCAATTTTGCTCTACCAAAAATAGAAGTTGCACTGGACTGTTGAACTGCTGCCAAAAACAGCACTGCCAGAAATAGCATTATCTAAAAATAGCATACTGCTAAAAATAGTGACTCCAAACTCATTCTAAGCACAAATCGGGCAGCCATTGCAACTTACTAAAAATAGCAAGTCCGGAAAAGTCACCTGATGCAGATGCATGTTACACCATTCTGAAGCTCTCTGAAAACCCATAAAGACCCAGAAACCACTCTACAAAATTCTTGCATGCAAGCCCCTAAAAGCACAACTGAAACCTCCTAGAAATAGGCAACCCTAATTTCCCCTTCCGACTAGCCTACAGGCCTCCGAGATAGCCTAACGATCATCAAAAGAGACTACTGCTGAGAAGGGGGCATTATAGCAAGCATTTTCATCATCAAATCTGAAAATTGAACACAAAGCTCAATTTTTGAATAAGGCGAATTACAAAAAAGATGTCAAGATATGCTCTTTGAATCCAAGCGCCCTTTTAAGAAGAAGATGTTGCTTGTAGATTGTTTCCCTACACATTCGACAACGAGGCTTCTTACTGGTATATCCATTTGCCAGCCAACTCCATCCGCAATTGGCAACAAATGAAGACCGCTTTCCTAGAAAAGTTCAGGGCACCCATTTCTCCATCCGATCTATATAGACAATTCGTGGAAGTGAAAAGACAAGAACATGAGCCGATTAGCACGTTCAACAACAGATTTCACAGAGCCTATACCAGGCTAAGAGATCCTTATCTGCTAGACAACACAGCAACATTGCCCATTTATTACGAAGCTTTGGATCGTCTTACCGCCATGTTTGTGAAGTCAACAAACCCGCTTCCAACGGATTTGAAGGAAGCATATGCTACGGCAATTAAGGCCAGCACTGGTCTCGGAGTAGGTTTGGCTCCAGGTCCACTCCATTACTTAGGAAATGCAGCTGCCCAGAACCAAGTTCAGGATATCAATTGAGCGTTGGCTCATCAGACACCCATGATGAATCCGGTCCCATCTACAAGTAATCAAATGGTTCTCCACCTAGGGATGCCCCTGTCCCAAATGCCACCGACATAGCCAATATACCTTCAGAATGTGACAACTTCAACACGAACTCAGGAAGAAAAGGATGAAATGAAAGAATTGATTGAACAAGTCAAGAAGCTGTCAACTGAGGTCACATATCTAAAAGGTCAAACCAGCCAAATGCAGAATTTTCAAAAGAGCTATCAGCCACCTCAAGGAAATTACCAGGGTCAAGGCCATTCTGGATATCAAAGAGACAATCAAAACTATCAAGGAAATAGTCAAGGTTTTCGGAACAATAATTCAGGCTTCCAAAAGAAGACTTGGAACACTGGACCTAATAACTGTAATGTACCATCGCCTTTGGATAATCCGCCTACCGACAATCGTCCTGCAGATAAGGTATTCCTAGCTGAAGCAGCATTATCAGGGTGGTGTAGACTGCACAACACAGATCAGCATTCCGAGTTACATTGTCGCGAATTCCAAGTAGCTACAGATATTTTCAAAAGCGAAAGGAGAAATTCAGAAGATCCTCCGATAACCGGATATGAATTGGTTCCTGCACCAAGATACAATCAGGCCCTCGTAATTGAGAGTGTCCGGTATCCGCCCCAAGAATACCCACAGTATCAGCACAATCAAAGATTTCCACCAGCATCAGCTAATGGACCAGTGGAGACGCCACCTACCATATACTCATACACAGTTGCTGAGGGACCTGTAGAAGACACGAATAATTATTACTTCCCACAATTGAATAACAGCGTGTTGGTCGAAGGTATAAAAGAAGTTCAAGCATTCCAGCAAACAGGCAATAATCCACCAAAGGTTTACTATCGGAAAAATCAGGAGCCTTTGACCTCGTCTGTTCCTCCACACAACTTCCAAACACCACCGCATCCAAATGCAAGCAATAACCCGCCTCTTCCGAGGGACGCGCCACAATACAGGCAAGGAGATACTACTAGTAGTAATGCTAGTAATCCTACCCCTCCTAAGGATGAATTAAAAAGACTAAGTTAGTATGTCACGGAGGAAGTGAGGAAAATCAAGGTGAGTGTGCCATTGTTCGAACTGATGAAGGTACCAGAGATGAGGAACACATTTCTTGATAGCTTGAAGGACACAACACAAGATTCATCCAACATGATCCAGAAGGCTACAAGTTCCACAAACGATGTAAATATTGTCCAAAATGAACAGTCCCAATCCATTCAAGAAGGATATCGGAGTTCCAAAGGAACTCGAGGTATGTATGAAGTAAAAGAAGGCATAGAAATGCCAAGACAAAAGACGGCTAGAACTGAGCAAGTATGTCCAAGTTCAAAAGAAAACAAGATCGAGAATCCAGCGAAAGAAGCGGAAGCTTCACAGATTGAGAAGAATGCTAAGGTTAAAGCCAAGGAGATGGAAGCTGGGGTACAGAAAGGAAGCCCCCTGTGATATTTTATCAAGGAAAAGATGAGCCAGCTCATTTCCTCGTTTCACTCAGGATTTTCAACAAACTCCTGCATAATTGTCTAATTGATTCAGGAGCGTCCAGCAACGTGATGCCTCTAGCAGTTTTCCGCAGATTGGGTTTGACACCCACAAGGACAAACAAGAAAGTGACACAGTTGGATAAGACAGAGGTCCCAGTCGTAGAAGAATTAAACAACATCCATATGCAATTATCAACTGATCCAAGGATCCAACAATTTATCGACATTTTTGTAGTTGACATCCCAAATGGATATGGAATGGTTTTAGGAAGAGACTGGACCCGCAGATTGAATGGCTACTTCGCCACTGACTTTTCACACGTGGTTTCCTTGGAAGGGTATTCCCAACCAGATCAGAATCGAAAGTACGCCAAGACTTAGACTAATGATCACTAAGTATGGAGAAAATAATGAAATTTTGTTTTGTGAAACAGATTTAGGTCAATACAAACCAAAGGCACCAGAGGTTTTGATGCTGCAATGCTCAAATAACCAGGAAGATTCACTAAAAATTGCAGATCCAACAGAAATTCCTACTGAAAGTAATGATGGAGGTAAAAGCATGTTCGAGAATTTTAGAAGATTCGTACTCAAAAGTGTGAGGCAAGAAAGAGAATTGGGGAGTCATGCTTTTGTGCAAGACTTGTTACTACCCAATTGGTGTCGGATTCATAATGCTTTTCATTCTGAATTCTCTTGCGCAATGTGCAAGGTAGCTCTTAACCAAGTGCGCGCAAGGATTTTCCAACTTCCTGAGAATGAATGTTTTAATTTGAAAACGCAAGATGAAGATAGAAACTCTGACAAAGAACTCTCATCAGAAGAAGAAATGATCTAGGATGTGAACAAGGTTCAAGAGGATCATTCTGTTCCAGACATTCAAAATGAAAAAATTCCCAGTCCGAAGCAGTTGTAAGATCAAGAGCAAGTGTGGACCTCCAGGTTCAATGGCTCAAAATCCAAGAAGGGCAATGGAGTTGGCTATAAGTTGATAAGTCCGTCTGGCGAGACCTACCTAGCCGCCCTGAGATTGCAGTTCCCATGTACTAACAACGTTACAGAATATGAATCGTTGGTCCATGCATTCCTACATGTAATTCGGAAAAGAGTCAAGATCTTACATGTTTATGGTGATTCGGAAGTTGTAGTGAGGCAAGTAAGGAAGAAGTACGCTTGCCATGACAAGAGACTAAGAGGATACAGAAACCGTGTCTGGGATCTTATTGAAAGTTTTGATGCTTTCAATATCAGGTCTAGATACCACTCTCAAAACAAAGTTGCAAATTCGTTAGCACATTCAGCAAGTGCGCTGGAACCACTTGAGATGGATGTTGTGAAGAAATTCACGATTGAAATTACTTCAACACCATCAGTCCCAGACAATATCACAAATTTCCAAGTGTTCGACGACGACAAACACATTTTAGGTTTCCTAACCAATTCAGATGTTTTCCTCACCCAGATCATTGATGAAGAAGAAGACTGAGGGGAAGCTGAATTTGATACATAAGGCATAATGAATTTGAAGACCAATAACATTCCCAAACGAATGATACAGCTGGAAAGAATCTTCGATCAAGATCAGATTAATGCCATCAAGTACCAAAGAAATGAAGGAGGTCAACATGAAGCAATAAACCTAGGAACAACAGATGAAGTCAAAAATGTTCTTATTGGCAAAGTATGCACGCCAGAAGAGAAGGGGAGAATAATCAGAAGCTTGAGAGAATTTGGAGATATTATTGCTTGGAGCTACGAAGATTTAAAGAAATATGACACTATAATCATCACATACAATTCCCCTCGAAGCAAGCAGTAAACCGTTCAGGCAACGCCAAAGGCCAGTGAATCCGTTAATGGAGCCCCTCATTTTTCAATAAGTAAAGAAGTTACTGTCAACAGGAATCATCTTTCCAGTACGCCACTCAACATGAGTCGCCAATTTGGTACCCGTTAATAAAAAGAATGGAGAGATACTATTGTGTGTAGATTTCTGAAATCTCAACAAGGCTTCAAAAAAGGATAATTACCCATTGCCATCACTAGACAAAGTAATCCAAATTGTCAACGGATCTCAAATGATGTCTTTCCTTGACAAGTACTCAGGATATAATCAAGTGTTAGTGGAACCTAAGGATAGACTCAAAACAGCATTCATGACAAAGTGGGGCACATTTGCATACCAAAGAATGCCATTTGGATTAATCAATGTTGGAGCCACCTTTCGGAGAGCCATGGACATCGCATTCAAAGACCTTATAGGAAAGTGCATTATTGTCTACATGGATGACCTCACTGTGTTTTCTAAGAAAAGAGAAAGTCATCTTGAAGATTTGAGGAGTATATTTCAGAGATGTAGAAGATACGGAATTTCCTTAAACCCTAAGAAGTGCATATTTGAGGTGACTGAAGGAAAACTACTTGGCCATGTAATAACAGAGAAAGGGATTCTTATTGATTTTGATCGTGTAGAGGCCATATCAAGAATCGGCTTGCCATCAAGCCAAAAGGAACTAAAGTCTTTCTTCGGAAAGATTAATTTTGTACGGAAATTCATAACGGGGTTTGCGGAAATAGTCAGGTCTTTGAGTGAAATGTTAAAAAAGGATGCAAAGATAGAATGGACAGAGCTAGCAAAGAAGGCATTCGAGGAGATCAAACAAGCTATAATTGATGCTCTCGTCTTGGTCAGTCTGGACTACACAAAGCCCTTCTACCTTTACTCTTTTGCATCAGAACATACATGTGCCGCAATGCTTACCCAAAGGACAGAAGAAAAGGATGAACATCCCATTGCTTTCATGAGTGCGCCTTTCAAAGACGCTGAGACGAGATACTTGAATGTGGAGAAACAAGCTTATGCTTTAGTCAAGGCAGTTAACAAGTTTCGACATTATATCCTGAGAAGCAAAGTCTTTGCCATAGTCCCGGATGTGGCTGTTAAAACCCTCCTAATGCAAAAAGAACTAGGGGAGAAAAGAGGCAAATGGATTACCATCATTCCAGAATATGATATAGAGATCCAGCCAATGAAAATCGTTCACGGCCAAGCTTTAACGCAAACTATAGCCACGGGACCAGGTCTAGTGCAACAAGTCTATGAATTACAAGTATCTCCTGATGAATGGTATGACGATATCGTCTACTTTCTACTTAACCACAAGTGCCCTAATCACTTAAATCCTATACAAAAGAGGGCCCTACGAATGAAGAGCCAGAGATATATGTTGCAAGGAGCAGTGCTATACAGAAGAAACGATGAAGGAATTTTCCTAAGATGCCTAGGAAAAGAAGAAGCTAAACAGACAATGGAACATTTTCATTCCAGATTTGGAACCGGCCATGGAGGAGCACTAGCAACAACACACCAAGTTTTGATGGTCGGCTATTATTGCCCAACAATGTTAAAAGATGCATATGATCATGTAAAGACCTCCACACATGCCAGATCACTGTTGCAAGAGAGAGAAACCCAGCTATGCCACTCCAACCTGTGATCGAAGTTCGACCTTTCGCGAAGTGGGGACTCAACTTTATTGGTATGATCAATCCACCTTACTCACAGAACATAGGTATATCCAACCGCGAATCCTGATTATTGCACTAAACGACAGCCCAGTTTCTTTAAACGGTACCGTATAATGCGGTAATTGGGTTCTTAGAAGAAAACATCGCCAAGGCTTGGTTTGTCTTATGCTTTAGCTCTTGTGATAATGGCCTCCATATTTTCTTCTTTCTGAAATTTTCTAATTGGGCTTCTTTTGAATACGGGGTTATTTTTTGAAAGTTTTCTTCAAATCATTATCCCCTACGAAAATGGATCGGTCAATCCACTAACAAAAATTTTACAATGTTAATACTGGGTTAGTTGTGCCAGACAAGAACCCATAGGATCGCACAATCTGTGCCAACACATCCGCCTCCGCGACAGAGTAAGAATAAAGAGTCCCTAGGCATTATCATCATATCACTTGGCATACCGACGTGATCCTATATTTCCGCTATTAACCGAATTCTAATGCCATAATTCTATAAAGATCATTGATCACAGCCATTTAATCAAAACCAAAGGTCGCTAACCGGCATTTCGGAAGAGAGACTGCACTAGAAAATTCTGCAGCCACCAAGGGATTGTAAAGAGATGGTTTGACCGAAGAGCCAGAATAAAAGCATTCAGAATCTCTGATTTAGTCCTTTGTTGGGACAAAGCGCATGAACGAAAAGGAGATCATGAAAAATTTGATAACTTATGGATGGGTCCCTATCAGATTCCGCAAATTCTGGGAGACAATGCATTCAGACTGAAGACATTAACCGGAGAGGATGTCCCATTGCCTGTCAATGGGCAATTTCTCAAACATTATTTCCAGTCTTAGACTCCTAGCAAGTCTTGTTTTTGTACATAGTTAGATTAGTTTCTTTTTGGTTGAGTTTGGTTTTCTTTGCTTTAGCTTAGTTTTTCCTACTTTCGTAGATTAAGCTTTGAATAAAGAGGATTTCCCGTCTGTAAGAAGGGCAATGCTGCTTACACGCACACTTTGGATTGACCTTGCCAAGGTACATTCAGTTTATTCCTTGGATAAACACTTGTAGATAATTTTGGAATCCTAGATTAATATTTCTAAAATACCTTAGGGCTAAGGTTAGTACTTGACTAGAAAGGGAATCATCTATTGTATCTTGACCTTGAGTTCATAGTTATTATATTTTGCACACTTAATGGATTCTCTGAGTCATTGCGGTTTCCTAGGTGAAGTCATAGCTAAGCTATCAAAAGTCTTGCTTCAACGCCACTATAATGCTCAAACCCATGTGAGCTTCACTACTTACAAACCAAAGTGTGAAAATTTATGAAAAGAAAAGAATATCAAAAAGAAAAGAAATAAAAATGAAAATCAATATACTTGGTTTCGGGAGTGCGGACATCTCTACAGGCGTACACTCAATAAACAAGAAAATAACAAATGATAAATCGCCGGAAGTAGAGCAATCTCCGTGAGATTATAGCGATAACCTTGCCAGGGCTATAGACGCCCGCTGGCAGCAAGGCTCTATCCACGGATGCTTTTGAAGTTGAGACAAATTGAACGAGAAAGCCATGATGGAACCAAAGAGTCGTAATGGTCTTGTGAGATGGAAATAAATGCATTTTGCACACACTTGTAACTAAGGGACGAAAGATCTTGATACAATTTAGGATTCCTCTTCCTTTTTTGAGTGCTCTTTTTAAGCCGAGGGGTAAGATAGATAGATTTAATTTAAGATTCCGAGTTTGAAGCAGGTCTTATCTTTGGAATGTTCGGGAACATTCCTCACCTGGAGTCCCCAGATGTTGTGACCTATTTCACACATCGCCCCATTGCACATGGGGACCCTCGCCGGTTCGTCTTTTGGGTTTAGTTTTGGGTTACATTTTCGTAAGCTCTTTTCTTTGTGGGTTTCAAGTCGGAGTCTGAAGTCATCACCTAAGCCAAGTTGAGATTTCAAGCCTTAAACTGCACGCAAACGTCATAGAAGTGTTGAGGGGACCCTGCAGACAAGGATCGCCTGTGCTTTCGTCCAATTCTGACACTTCCTACTTTTTAGGGATTTTGCTTTTTTGCTTTTTGCTTTTTTCGTTTTTGGCACTTTTAGGCCATTTGGGAATTTACTATTTTTAGAAAGTTGCTTTTTTGCTTTTTCTAGTTTTAGAAACTTTCTATTTTGGCAAGTGCGAAGGTCCCCATCGATCAAAGAGTCAAAGTTTCTATCTTTGGACTGAAAAGCATGCAAAAATCACCCAAAAATCTAAAAAAGCAAGTAAAAAGCATGCAAAAAAGCCACTGAAAATCAGAAAATCAATCAAAAAGCAAGTCCTTTAGATCAAAAATCTGAAAAAAATCAGACAAAAGGGCATAAAAGCAATCAAAAATCAGATAAAAGCAACCAAAAAATCTGATCAAAAGCTTGAAAAGCAAGTGAAAAGCATGAAGAAACTCGCCCAGCGATGGAAGGAAAAATGGCACAAGGTTCAGGAAGTCCGCCCAGCAGTTGAAGGTTCAGAGGAATGGATCATGGAAAGTCCGCCCAGCAGCTGATGGAAGGATGGCAAGGATGTTTTGAAGTCCGACCTGCTGATGGCACAAATTTCTTGAAGTCCGCCCATGCCAAAAGATGAATGGAAAGGATGTGGGAAAGTCCGCCTTTGAGAGGAATGGCATGAATGTTGGAAAGTCCGCCCTTGCCCATGCCAAGACCTGTCCAAAGTCCGCCCTCACTTTGATAGCATATGGAAAGAATCTTTTGAAGTCCGCCCAGCATATGGCAAGACTTCTTGAAAGTCCACCTAGCCTAGCAAGATGAAGAGTTGGAAAAATTTTGGCTAAGTCTTGGCAAGTGGAAAGGTATAAGGAAAGTCCGCCCAAGGGAGAGATGATGAAATTTTTGGCTGAGATGATGAAATTTTTGGCTAAGTATAAGCTGAAAGGGGAATAAACACATGAAAGTCCGCCTAGGCTTGAAAAGGTTGGATTTTTGACCAAGTATAAGTGGCAATTAAATGGTGAAGTCCGACTTATAGAGAACATGGTGAAGAAAAATGAAAGTTTGCCTAGTGAATTTTGTCTAAGGCATAGAACATCCAAAGGGAAGATTATGAAATGGCCAAGACATGAGAAAGTCCGCCATGTTTAAGAGAAAGAGAAAAACTCATGGAAAAAATTGCAATATTAAAATAAAGCATGGGTAAAGTGAAAAATAAAAGAATTAAAGGTTTGGAAAATCAAAAAAATCAAATGAAAAACCTTTGATTATCTTAAGCCACTTAGAGAAAAATCGAACTCTATGGATAAAATTTCGATGAGGATAAAGATGAAGAACTAGAAATTTAGAAACTTTCCTCGACAAGCTGGAGTCTGCATTCGATGGACTTAAGAGAATTGCTAAATGGATCGAAATTTTCAACTTTATCAAGCATTCTCAAGTCATTATCAACTCACAATTTCGAAGTGGTGTAGCTCTCTCTCCATTTCAAGAGAGTAATTTTTTTTCAAGAGTTAGAATTTTTCGAGAGTTAGAGAGAGATATTTTAAAAGATAGAATTTTTTTGAGAGTTGAATAATTGAGGAGAGAGAAACGAAGAAAAAGGTGGAATTCTTGGCTGAATGTCGAAATTTTCAAAAGATTGCTTACTTTTTTCAGCAATAAAGACCAGATTTTCGAAGTTTTCAATTAGATTGCCAGCCACAGAGTATAATCTTGAAGTTTGATGAATTATTTTTACCTCTGTCTTCATTTTATCTTCAAAAATTCGCTAAGTGTTATTACTCAGCTTGCTTTTTTCATCAAATTTAACTTTCAACAAGCTGAAAGTTAGAATTTTCACAAGAAGATTTTAAAGAAATAATTTAATGTTTATTATATTCTCTTTCTCGCAGGTTGATGACCACTCCCGAAAGATCGTCAAAGAAAGCACTGAAGAGCACAAAGGATTTACTGAGAGGGGGGGGGGTGAATCAGTAAATCAACACAAACTTTCAATTCTCAATCTTTTCAAACTTATTACAATCAACTTTTACAACCTTCTAAACATACTTAAACTCTTATCAACATCAACCTTTGATATGAATCAATTTACACAAGTTGACTCAAATTTATTGAAAACTTTAAATGACTTTTACAAGTGGAAGTAGGCACCAACCTACTTGTTTTACAAAGAAGATGATTTAGTAGGCTGCAACCTACAAGGGACACCCAAACCTCTTGATTATTTAGTAGGCACCAACCTACAAGGAGCACCAGCCCCTAATGCAAGGCACCAACCTTGACTTGATGGTTGCAAGATGCCTTCAATCTGACCTGCACTATCCATCCTCCAATCTGCCTTGGTGATGAATGATCTCACACTTAGCCCACACAAGAAGATAGGACTTCAGATTTAGACTACCCACTTACACAACCACACCTTCAAGACAAGAAGAATTGCAAATATATACTTTGATTCAAGATTGTGCCTCTTGATGAAGGATCATAACTCTGCCTTTTCAACTTTCAATCATACCCCTTCATTAACCAAATTTTCTGCCTTAATGATCTTCAATTTTGATTTGTTTATTTTTTACTTTGTTCCTCCTTTAATGATCAAACCGACATACTCTTTAGTTACGTCCACCCCTTTTTGAGAAATATGACTTTTTAGAGATCTGTTGGAAAGCATGTAAGAGATGCGCCAAGTAACTGTTGGAGATTATGTCTCTTTAAGAGACTCTTTAACAAATAGTAATTTTTTAGAAAGAATACATCTAAAACACAATTTTTAGAAGGAATACGTCTAAAGAAAATCGCATCCTTTCATGTTATCAAATATTCCGCAACCATTAAAATATGTCTGTTTCAAAAATCGCATTCTCTCATTCGTATCTGATTATTCCTCCATAACACTTGTTAAGTAATTAACCAGATTTGATTTGTCAAATTCAGAATACAGATTTTGATTTGATTATTCCTCCACAACAGATTTCGATCTGTAACACTCCATTTTAATTCGGGCTTTATTGCATTCGATCTTTAAAGAAAAAATAATCTTCTCAACATCACTCAAATCAAGTACTCTGTCTGAAACACACTTAATTGAGTTCATCCTTCTAAATTTTGATCTGTGAATAATATAACATTTAATTTCGATCTGAACTTTTGTTAATTTTCAATAAGCTGATCTTCAATTTCGATCTGGACTTCAATAATTTCAATCTGGACTTTCATAGCATTTATCTGAACTATTGTTTATTTCCAATAAGCTGATCTTCAATTTCAATCTGGACTTTTATTGATATTGATTAGATCTTGCTCCACAGTGATTTTATTTATCTTTAATAATCTGATCACATGTACAGATCAGATCTACTCCACAATAATTTATTCAGCTTCATCAATCTGATTTATTCATCTTTAACAGTATATTGTCATGACATCAATGACAATCCTTTAATAATCTTCAAATCCTTCTTCTCTTCAAACAACTGCTGGTATATCTACATATAATTTTTCTTCAAAATCTTCTTCCTCATTCTCCACATATATACTTGTCAAATCTGCAATATGATATCTTCAGTCATGCCCTTGTAATATGTTATCTTTAGTCGTGCTTATCTTGACATCAATGACAATATTTCCAACAAGCACCAATGAAGTTCGCCAGCAAGGGAGCCCAACAGGGGACAAAAATCACTTCCAAGTGGAAGAACGTTGTGGATATAGACCTCGGACATGTGGACTTTGAAGAATTCAAGAAAAGGATGTATGGATTAAATGAACTTATGCCCACAGCAATTGCTCGCCGAATGATGCGCAATGGAATTGTTCAAGCTGTCGGATTTCCTCCAGCAACCCAGTGTGTCGACTTAATGGTCGAATGTGCAAGACATTACAATCCGCAGGAAAGACAGATTATAACTCCTGATGGAAAAATTTTGGCGCACCTTGGAGAGCTAGCTATCCAAGAGGCATTTGGCGTACCTGACCATGTTCGAGCTTCATATAAAACAAAAGAGGAAGCCAAAAGAATCTTTGATGATCGGGCAGATCAATGTGCAACTCATATCAATAAAACATGGTTGGAAAAGCCAAGGGCTTCCGCTAAGAAAATGCCTAAGAGGTTGCGCAAGACAGATTTAAAGAAGACTACAAAGATATCATTTTGCTTTTGAACAGAATAATGGGCAATTCTCAAGGTGCCTTTTTTGAAACATGGATGTACTTCTATACCGAGGAAATCACCTCCGGAGTCAGAATGTTTAACTGGTCAAGAATGATCAGTGATAACATCCATGAGCAATTTATCAACTTTGAAAGAACTAAATCATTCCATATGAGTTCTTACGTCATTTATCTATTGGCCAGAGCTTATAAATATCCTGGATTGATATGCAAGGGTGCTTGGGGTCGGAATGAGTAACCACCAAGGCATATGAACGTTATCCTCAACTCCAACTTCGCCAAATCCTATTTCGGTGAAGAGCCAAGATGATGCATTTTAATGTTCATCACAAGGATGCTAAGCTGGGAACCCACGTGAGGGCCGACGATGAAGCTAAAAAGCCTTATCAAGAAGTATGATCCCGGTTACATCCAAATTTCTAAATTCACTTATGTCCGGATCCGCGATTCACCGAACTACAATCTTCCTCTTTGTCTACCCCAGAATCTAATGCGACGATCCCATTGAGGGTAATTTCAGGCACCGATAACTTCCAAAATATCCAGCCAGCCCAGCGTAGTAAAGCAGCCGGCTACTTTCCCCATTCTTTATCGTGAACATGGAATATCGCTCAGCCCCAGACAGCAACCGGTTAAAAAGTAATAGAAATCGCAAGGGTATCCGCCTCACATCATATAGATTGAAACACCTACAAGTGAAATTGCTTGTTATTAACAAAGAAGATGATTACAATTTATAGAGGAGGAAACCTACTATAGACATTAAATGTCTACCTACTAGCTACCTAACAACTACTGTAGCTATAATTGACCATTAACATAAGTAGAATATAATATTCTAACACCCTCCCTTAATGGTCAATCGTCTAACTAGCCTACAGAAAACCCTAGCCGCTAGAACAAATCTGCACAGAAATCGAGGCACAAAAAACGAAGCACCCAGAAAATTCGGATAAATAAATTCCATTATCGAGATCTCGAAAACCTACCTAAGAATCTGTAATCAGAAAAATTTCCGACGGAAACCGAAAGCAAAAGTTCGAGGCTAGGAAAGCGGCAGGTATCCAAAATCTGAAAGCAAATCCCATTTGAGATCTCGAAAAACCTAGAAGGAATTTGCAACCAAAATAATTTTTCAACTTGAATTGGAGTGTCAAAACCCTAGCCGAAACACGTAGAAACCCTAGCCGCCATTAAAGCTTTGAAAAAATTGCAGAAATCGGCTTGAAACCCACGGCAAACTGTGCGAGATCTAGCAGAGGGCTTAATTACTGCGAGATCTCGCGTCTGGGAAGGACATCGCTATAAAACGGTGTCTACAAATTTTACTCAAAATCCTGAAAAGAATCACTTTGATCACGCCTTCAAAGCTGAAATGACGCCTAAGAAATCGCGGATTTCAAAGACTCCAAAGATAAAATCGTGAGCCAGAGGATGCAAGATTTAAAAACAGTTTCTACGAACCGCCACCAACCACAGCAGTAGCAAAACCGCCCTCTAGTTTCAGAAATTTCTAAAATCAGAATTTGAAAACGCAGAAAAAAAAAAACGCCGGGCAGAGGAAAGACACATTCAAAATGCAAGTGTCAGCAAGGCCGTATTTTCGAAAAGGAATATCGCTTCAGTAAAACAACCTCAAAGCCCCAAACTGCGGCCCAGTTGAAACTAAACGCAACCGTGGAGCAGTGAAATCGCGAAGTGAGGTGGCATGAAGCCACCTAAATCACCAAAACAAGAGCCCAAAAATCTCACATGAAGGCTTTTCACGAATTACAGATTGAAAGATTGCCTAGAAACCCTAACCAGAAAAAAATTCGAATTATGACTTTTAGTAAAGTCCACGAATTTTTTTTTTAGGGTTTTTTCCTTATGGCTCTGATACCATGAAACAATTTGCTATGAAATTGTTTGTTATTAACAAAGAAGATGATTACACCACGCAGAGGAAACCCATCAGAGACATTAGTCAGTCTACCTAATAGCCACCAACAACCATCATGAGCTTATAATTAACCATTAAATACGGGCAGAATATGTCATTCTAACACGCATCTCAACAATTTTGACCCTCACTCACACACGGAATTCAGAACAAAAGAAAATATAAACAATTCGCGACTTTGTAAGACACGTACAATGCCGAAGATGAACGGGAACAGCCCTGATGTTAGGAAAGATTGTAGTCCAGATCGTCATTTTGATTCTATCCATAGAACTCTTCCGCCAGCGGCTGCACTAACTTGAAGCTCCATGATGGCACCTATTATCAGCCTGTGTTTCTATGGAATCAACTCTTTCTCCCATGCGCTTAGTCAACTGGAAATCTCTGACTTGGACACCTTCATGAGGCCTATCACAAAGTATTCACAATGGTGGGCAGACCAGCAGATCAAAGACCTGCGGAAAAGGGGAGTGCCTTTGACATACACTCTGACTGGCGAATCAAAATCTTACTCTTCTAATGTTGGAGCAAGTCAAGGGGATGAGCCAATTGAAAGCTCAAATCCTAAGAAAAGGAAAGAAGCGAAGGGAAAAGAAATTGCAAATGAAGGACCTTCTAAGAAGCAGCAGAGACAAGAGCCTCCTCGTTCTGCCATCTCCGCGAATGTGAATGAAATCTTAGACATTGATGAATCTCTTGGAGATATACAGATTCCCTCTCCTATTCGTGTTCAGCCCGAGGACGATGAGCCTCCTTCACCCACAGACACCGAGGTTTTGGAATCAGACAATGATGTTGGCATTTTGGACGATGAGTTTGAGGAAGGGATGATTTCAGCCTTGAGAGGAATCCAAGAAATCCCGGTCGTGCAGGACATTCAGGAAGAATAAGAAGATATCGCGCAGCCAACTATTCCTGATTGGCTGAAAGAGAGATTGAAGATAAAGGAGCCTGAAAGGGTTCAAGAAGAAGAAGATGACATGACCGATTTCTTAGCCAGATTGGAAGCAGTCAGTGCAAAGAAGCCTGCCAAAACCTTCTCCACCATTCAGAGAGATGAAGTTGGGCATCATACAGTCCAAGTTGTTGTACCTACAGTTGACAAGTCTAGGGAAGAGATTACTCACCAGGAGTACTCCATCACTACTGTCGATTTAGGCCCTACCACAAAAGGGCAGGAGATGGAGGAGTTGGATAATTTTGTTGCTACTATCAAAGCAAGGTTAGAGAAGGAGATAGTAAAGAAAAAGGAGTATAAACGAGAGGTTGAACGACTCAAGGAGTATATTCAGCGCTTAACTAAGCCTCTCGATCAAACTACCTCAGCAGCTCCTCCACTGATGGATACTTCTCAAGAGATTTTCGAAGAGGAAAAGAATATAGCCAAGGATACTAAAGAATGGCTAAGTGCCAACAAGCAAGAGGTGGCCATATTTTTAGAAAGACTGGCAGTGGCGTATGGACAAACTTCTTCCTTTCTCTCGAGAATTGCAACATTAGCAGAAGCATGGGATAATGCTCAGGACATTCGAGACAAAATCATTCCATGTCTCAAAGTGCTTAAAGGAGTGTCGAAGCAAGAGCTGGTCAACGAAAAAGTAATCACACCAGGTGCAGCTTATGATTTCAGCAGTTGGTACATGACATTGATCATACGAAGTGAGATCATAGAAAAGATAAAGGCAGATACCATCCGAATTGAGGAAAGGACAAAAGAAGTTTGGGAGAAGATTCTAGCTGTAGCTGTAGATGCGCTGGAGGACACTGTACGAGCAAACAACTTGCAGTTTGAGAACCTGAAGCACAAAGTTCAGGAAATCTTCTTCACTACTAGGCCTGTCCGCAAGCAAAATTTGACTAAAGCAGTTGACTTCCTATTCATCTTTCGCAATTTCCAGCAACAGGAATCAGAATGGGAAGACACTTTTGATGAGTACTCGAATGATCTAGATCTACTAGAATTCAGGGTCAATGCACTGCCGCCTGTCACGATCGAGGAGGTTGACATGATAGTTTCTAAATTCATCCAGTATACTGCAACCAAAGAGGATAAGGATTCGCCTCCTCAAGAATAGCTTGTCACTTCCAGCCTCACCCGCTTGTTATCCTAGCTTTGATTACCGATTGTGTTTCTTTTGGAAACCCTATTTGAGGGTTATTTATTTCAATCTCCTACTGGATTCCAGATTAGTCTTGGCTGTTCATTGCACTCTCGAACTCTATATAAAACCTCCACTTTATTCCTCCTCATTTGATATAAGATATATAGAATATAAATAAGAGACAGACAATTGGGGAAGGATAAGACGTGATTGTTTTGTTTGCGATAACAAGAGGAGAAAAAGAGATTTACGAAACTGTTGCAAAAAGACTATCTTTGATAATGAAGTTCATGATGCATGACATAAAGCTTTGAACTACTCATTGTTGAATGTATTGCATGGTTACATTACTTCTCTTCCTCATTTCTGGAATAAGAATCCTTTCGGAAACGCAAGGGAACGACAGGATTGATAAAAGCCATGATTCAAGGAAACCTAGCCCATAATTTCTTTGGAGTGGATGCTTTTCTTATCCAACGCAGTTAGGATCGAGCCTTTATTGCGGATGAAGCCTAAACGCTTTACTCGAAGCCAATGTTAACGCAATTGATAGTATCGTTCCTGGAATAAGGAAATTCCGCCAACCTTTAAGATTGCACTTGCCTTGTGAAGTTGTCTGTGCCATGGCTTAAAACAAAGCATTGTTTATCTAGTTTCCATTCAACTTCAGCCTCTTGATTCTTTACAGGAACACCATAGTGATCTCTAAACCCTTTACTCTTTTCTTTCATTTTTTTTAAAAAGTCTGAAAATTCCAAAATGATATTGTATTTGTGTCTCTGCTTTTCTCAGTAACCTACCAGAAGTAAATCCCTATTGTGCCCCCGACAAATCACATCAACCACAGAGCTTATCCACACTTAACTGAAACATTGGAATTGCCGTATGATCTTTCTTGCAATCTTAGCATACGAGGCAGTTTTTCAAGAGGGGATATAGCGTCTTTAACACTTTATTCTAGAACGTTTGTTGTGTCATAAAACATGCATCAACAAGTTCCTATGCCAAGTTTCATACTGAGACGTCAAGCTCATTTCATAATCACATCATTCTTGGGAAGTTGTGGGAGAGGATTTCTAGGCAATGTGGGTCTGATATACCTTGACGGCATTCATCCTTGCAACTAGAAGCAAGTCAACATTGCAGGAGATAGCCGCCCATTTGTGTTAGAAGATTTGTCATTGATGTCAAGAGTCATTGATGTCAAGAGCGATACAATCAGGTTATAGACACATTCGGTTGATATTTAGATCATATTGAAAGGATTCAAAATAAAAACAAGTGCATTATAATCAGGTCATAAGTGTTCCAGATCCCATTGAAAGGATTCAGGTCATACACATTCGTTTTTTTTATCAGATTTATAGAAGACGTCTTGATAATACACTAAGATCAGAAGACAGGCTTCATAAAAGTTTAATATGATCAAAACGTTAGAACTTGATACACTCAGAAAAAGACGAATTGCTACAGTCCGACTTGTATATTCTTCAAAGTGTTAAAGTGTTTCTTTAACATATATGTTTGTTAAACAAAAAAAAAACAATTATTGTAAGATAATACACCTACATCAAGAAGATGTGAATGGAGTTTTTAAGTGACACGGGTTCACACCATATCAAAAGTCGCAAACTTTGGTAACTAAAAACTAAAAGACGTGTTAGGTGATGCGGGTGCACTACTTCAATTGTATGTTCATTCGTTTCAAAGCTCATCATGAATCGACGCACTGCTTCGATGATATGATCATTCGCTTGAAAAGATGCCAACGAACTTTGAAGATGCCAATGAACTTTGAAGAGTTGGATCTGTTCAGAAGATGTGCAACTTCTAAAATCAGAAATAACAATGCCAGTCGACATACAGAAAGATTAAGCTTAACAAAAGACGTGTTCTCTAAAAGTCGTAGCAGACTTATAAACACTCTAATCTGTTTTGTTGAAAAGAACACAAACCATTCTGAAAAGGCGTATTTTGTTGAAGAGTCATGCAGAATGATTAAAGTTGTCTCTTTTTTTTGAAGAGGTGCAAATCAAAAGAGACATGTGCTTTCAAAAGAGAATTATATCCTCTAAAAAGTGCGTTGATTCCTTTAAAAGCAGATTTGATAAAAGCAGGTTTAATTAATAAGTCAAACAAATCAGTCTTTTCAAAAGGTGTTGTTCCTTCATTAGAAAGGTGCAAGCTTTGCACAACTTATATATATGGCATTCATTTCAAGTTTGTAGTTGTGGTTGTGAAGTATTAGGTGGTTCATATCAGAAACCCATCTTCTTGTGTGGGCTGACTGTGAGATTTTTCATCACAAAGGCAAATTGGACGATTGGGAGAGTGCAGATCTGATTGAAGACATTTACTTCATCCATCAAGTCAAGGTTTGGTGCCTTGCATTAGGGGTTGGTGCTCCTTGTAGGTTGGTGCCTACTAATATTATAAAGGAGTTGGTGTTCCTTGTAGGTTGTAGCCTGCAAAATCATCTCATTTGTAAATAAAGTAGGTTGGTGCCTACTTCCATTTGTAAAATCATTTAATCAATTCAATAAAGTGGTGTCAACTTGCTTTCATTGATTTATATCAGAAGTTGATGTTGGAAAAGGTTTAAGATTGTTGAGAATTTGAGAATTAAAAGATTGTATTGATTTACTGATTCACCCCACCCACTCTCAGTAAATCTTTTGTGCTCTTCAGTTTGTACTGTGGTTAGTGCTGGGCGTGTGGGTGGTTGTTGGGCATGTATTTTTGTAGGTGGTCAGCTGTAAATCTTCACAAAACCCAGATCTCAGTTTTTCATCCCTAAATTATAGGAAAACTGCTATTTTTAGAAATTTTCTAAAATTAGTAACTTTTTATGGGTTTTTCTGGGTTTCTTTGGAAATGGATAATGGCAAAACTTTCTAAAAATAGCAGTGTTCCACGGGCCTGGGGGACGGGGAAACGGGGGGACGGGGAACGCCAGTCGCAGAGATCGGGACAAGAACCTAAGTTTGGGACCTGCCGAGACGGCGGGGACGAAGCGGGCGGTGGTGTGCGGTGGTGCTGATATAGTTATAAATATACTTATAGTAATTGAAAAACTAGTTTTGAAAGGATGTATAACAGTATAACAGTATAAGAATTACATTTCAAATGAAACTATAGGAAATTACTCAAATTACTAATTAGTAAAATTATAACATAGCAAAATTTGAAATACTAAATCTAAATACGAAGATATCTCGAATGCTAATTGCTAAATAAAATTTGACAAATGAAATTGTTTTTGTAAAATTGAAGGTAACTAGTGGAGAGTACCTAGAAAATCAAATGAATTCAATGGGAGTTTGTGGGCAATGCCCCTAATGGGTTTGGGGTTAGCGCCCTTAGTGGGGTCAAGGGCGCGTTCTTTATGGGTCTGGGGCAACGCCCCCAATGTCGGAGGCAGCCACCAGGGGGTCTGGGGGCACTGGTCAAGGGGCCTCTTGTGGGGTTCTGGGGCGCCTCTGCTGGGGCTCAAGTGGGGCAACGCTTCAAGTGGGGTTCAGCACTGGCCGAGGGGCGCCAGCCAAACAAACTCTTCATGGAACATATCTCCTAGTCTCCAGAAACTCCCCCGGGCTGCCTCCTGGGTCTCCCTGGCGTCTCCTAGTCTCCCAGGAAACTCCTGGGCGTCTCCCAAGGAGACTTGGAGACTTGGAGACGTCTCCTAAGGAAACTTGGAGACGTCTCCCCATCTCCCCGTCTCCTTGGGAGACACGGAAACGTTTCCCCGTCTCCGGCGGAGCTCTGGTGGCGGTGGCGGGACGGCGGGGGACGCCAAGTACCCGTCCCCCCGTCCCCGGGACGTCCCCGTTTCCGAAACGGGTCATTTTTTGGGGGAAACGCGTCCCCGTGGTACACTGAAAAATAGAAAGTCGGTCTGTTAGGGTCCAAACTGATTTTGATTGGTTTAAAACACGTCTATACCAGGCTGGTGCAGTCGGAATCTCAAAATAATCAGTTTTTCCCTAGTGGGTCTATTCTACTTTTTCAGATGCATACCAGGAGCTCCAAGGTCATTAATGTAGGTCATTCAGTTGCCAGGTGTCAGATTCAACGTTCAAAGCATTCGACAGAAGGCAAGTTGGTGGACGAGCTCGAAGAACGAAGAAGAAGCTGAAAAATGATGAAAATTTTCTAACACTGGCAAGTTTGGGCGCCCCAGGTAAAGAAAGGTGCCCATCTTTTTAGGGCACCAAATGTTGAAATTAGGGTTTACATCTCCAATCAAGTTGCTCAGTTCTCTGCCAGCTCCGCAGCGAATCCAACGATGCAGTCAACGGATCGTCCAGCCATCCAGAATTTAGCACTGAACAGGAGGTATCCAAACTAATGTCAGAATAAAAAAAGAATGAAGATTATTAAAATTTGACTAAGTCTGGGTAAAGTGGGCGGCCCTGGTGAAGAAGGGCGCCCAACTTTTTGAGGCACCTAATCCAGCTGTTAGGTTTTGAAAATACGCTTAATCTCTTCAGTATTCAGTCAGCTTCGTCACGCCTATCTCCGTCAAATCATCCGACTGGTCGTCTTCTAGCAAATTCAGATTGAAGTCAAACATACAGAAAGAAGGTTTCAAACTCTGAAGAAAATCAAATGAAATTTGACTAAGTCTGGAAGGTTTGAGCGCCCCAGGTAAAGAAGGGCACCCAAGTTTTCAAGGGGCTAAAAAGATGAATCCGGAAACGAAGTTCTAACGTAATTCCTTTACAGTTGATCCAGCTCTCCAATGAGATATTCAGCTCGTCAATCAGATGTCTCGGTCGCCGGATATGAAGCGCCAAACAGAGGATCTGGCGAGGGCTAAGAACCAAGATTTAGAAGCAAACAGGAAAAAGTACAAATAAACTAAGTCTAGTGAACATGGGCGCCCCCAGCCAAGATGGGCGCCCAAGCTTTTGAGGGTTTAAATTTCACTTTTTGACAAAGTATCTTCCAGAAGACCCCTCCTCATATCTCGTCAGCTTCATGATGAGCACAATAGGCAAACAATCTGACGTTCGGAGTTCCAGATTCAACGAGATCATCTGTAGAAGAGGAGTTAATGAAGAAATTTGAAGATCATGAAAATGGCTAACTCTGGGTAAAATGGACGCCCCTGGAAGGAAAAGGCTCCCATGAATTTGGAGGTCGAGATGAAGTTTTTAGCTAGAGACGCTTCTAGGAAAACCTTATTAGAATCAGTCATGCTCCGCGGTGGATCTTTCAGCTCGCCTGTCGGATCAATCTGCAAACCGGAAATTAGAAGCGAAGTAAGGGGTCAAAATGAAGAAAAGTTGAAAATGCCAAAAATTTGACTAACACTGTTTGAAGTGGGTGCCCCTGGTAAAGAAGGGCGCCCAATTTCTCATGCCTTAGAGAAATTTCAAAAGTTTTCAAAATTTTCAAAGTTGCAGAGAAAGAAGATGGCGTCCAAGTTCAAGGAACTGAGATTTTAGGGTTTTGGAAATAAAAGCAAAAGAAAGCAAAGTAAAATAAAAACCCTAAGTCTATTTAACATCTTTCTTTCATGTAATTTTCATTATTTTGCAGTGGCATTCAAAGGAGAAAGTTGGAGCAGCAAGTTTGAAGAAATTTTTCAAGATTCAAGTGCTTAGCTTGCTGGTTTTTCATCATATTTTTCAGACCAGCAACATAAACCCTTGCTTTTTCAAGCTTTTTCATCCAGAAGATCAAGTTTTTCAAGAAGTCCAAGGTTTTCAAATTTTCAGTCATCTGGGTCTTTTCACTTCGTTCTTCTAAAGAAATTTTGTCCATTGGAGCAAGAAAATCAGCATTCTAAAAATAGAAATTGCTGAAAACTTGTTTACACCTAGGCGAGTTTACAGTCATTCTTCAAGTTTTCAGAAATGGAGTACACTCCCAATGTTTTCAAGACTAAATCAGCTCTTTATCATGATTACATCAAAACCGCTGAGACAGATTTGCATCACGTCAAGCCGGTGTTTGATCTACACGCTTTGGAGAGCGCAGGAAACACCTCAATCAGGAACCTGGGACACTTTGGACTCCTCGCAGCAGCGTCAATTCCTATATCAGTTCAGAGTCTTGAGTTCGTAATCGCTTGCATCAAGCATTACAACCCGGCTACAAGGGAGATCCAGTCAACAGACGGCAGATTGATTTGCAGTCTAAAGCCTGATATGAACGAGAAGTGTCTTTCCATTCCCCCATGGCTTGAAAGCGTTACTCTCTCAAAGGTGAATGTGAAAGGATATGGGGAATGCACAAAGATAAATATAGTAAGAAGATTGCACAGAGGTGGATGAAAGAAAAGCATAAGACTCGCTTTAAGTCATATCTCATGATGTCGCGAAAAGTTTGAGAAAGCGGCCAATGAGGTCAAGATTTCCTTTAGGTCACGGTGATGTCAAGATATTCTAGAAAAGCGAGGTTTCTATATTGATGGCATATAGATGCACCAACCTATATTAATAATTCCAATTTCTAGTGATGTGATCGAGCTTTAAAGCAGCTTTCTCTAGGTGTTCTTTCCCGCTTTCTTCTATTTTGAATAATTTTATCCATTCTTTGAAGAGAAAGAAGATAAATGTAATAGTTGGTGTTTCCTGCTTTTTCTGCTTTCTTAGGTGTTAGATGTTATCTTCTTTCTAGATTTAGAAATAAAGCTTGCTTGCTGAGCAAGCCCTAGATTGTGAAAGCAAGGAGATTTTAGGGTTCCCTACTCCTCTACTTGTCTATAAATAAGTATATTTTGCTCATTAGTTTCTTTGAATCTGCTATTGTGATAGCACCAAGTGAGCCTCGCATTGCAGCTAGTTGTTATTCGTCAGCCACTTTGTGTTATTGAATCGCATAGTGAGAACAAAAATGAGCCTATTGTGCCTTCTATTTGTTGTATCATCAAGTATTGTTCACTGTGTTAGGATAGCAAATTGTTGATTTTAGCCAACAAGGAGTTAGTGTTATTGTTGTTTCTATTGTGTAAGAATAAGATTGCAAGCCTCCTTAGCTGCAATTTCTTGTTCCAGGCATGTTAGAAGTGAGTTTTGTTCCAGAAGTTTGAGTAATAAAATCATGAGCCTCCTTTGCCTTGGTCCAAAATCTCATATTTCCGTTATTTATGTTCTACTTTTATGATCTTGATTTCAACTTGCATTGAAGTGTGTAGATGTTTGTTGAGAGAGAGTTTATTGAAGTATTTTGTCAGAAATCTACCTCGTCCATTTCTAGTTTCTCTTGATCTGCTTATTACTTGAGAAGTTAGAAATGTCGTTAGTTTAAGTTAGTCGTAGTTGAAGTTCCCAAAACAGAAAATCTCAGCTGTGGCGTTTGTGTTTAATAAACCTTGTGCTCTAAGCTGATAAAAAGATAGGCAACTTAGTTCTTAGTTTACTTTCTTTCAATACCATCAGCAAGAGGGAGCTTCCCCTCCTTATTTGAAGAGCATTTTATCTGTGCATAGCTGTCTGTTTCAAATACGCATTCCAAAGGTGCGAATTTAAACGCCAACACCACTACTGAGAATTCATGGTCTCATTCTAATGCAATTGATGACTACATTAATGAAATATTGCATTCCATGGAGTTGTTTTTATATTGAATACAGTATATGTAAGTTGCATACTTCATTTCCATTAACGGCCACTAAGTCCAATAAGCATACTATATGTTTGACAAAATGTTCACATTGTCAAACTAACAAAAAATTGAAAAAAATCTAAGTGGGGATTTTACATAAACACACTTTTTATTTAATTTTAATATTATTAATAATAAGTTGTCCCTTTTCAAAATAGAGATACCAAGACCAACTTAAAATAACATTATGATCATTTACATTGTTTTACCTTTTAGCCTACAAGAAATAGGGATAGGCTACAAGTATTTCCATCACTCTAATTTTGTAAAAGGGACACGACACTTCTATGAATCGATTTGTTTGCAATTTGACTTCAAACTACATGATTGACTCCATAGCTAATAGGATAGCCGTGCCCAAAATGATTATTGAAGCCCTAGGTATTCCATTTGAACCTTAGAAAAGGGAGTTGAATATGTGAATACTTTAATGGTGCAATTGCCTAGAGTTATAAAGAATTAAAGATTACAATAGAGACATCATTGAGCATACTATCGAGCTTGAACCTAATGCTAGGCCCATCAAATAGAAACACAAACATGTAAATCTCAAAATGAATCTCTCCCGAGGGAAGAACTAACAAAATTGATTTTATTCAATAACAAAATTTCCCTTGAAAATCGAGCCATCAATCAATAGGAAAAACCAACAATTTGATTCAAGTTAGACCACCAAAAGGTCTAATTAGCATTTATTTGTGATTACTCAAGATCTTTGTCAATCTGCTAGTATGCCATGTCCATGCACAAAAAAAACATGTACTATAGTAATACATGCGCACCACTTGATATGGTAAAAATCTCTTCTTTGAGTTGGTTGATTTTTTTGCAAATGAGAAATCTCTTTGCAGCAAGAGTCTATTCCTAGCACAAAACTTTTGTGGTTTGGATTTGTATA
>VDFB02100580.1:0-10068 GCA_007258455.2 Sequoia sempervirens | reverse complement strand
GTATCGGTTTAAAAACAACATATTTATAAATCGTCTTAATAAAAGATCTATTTTGAAGACAATAAAAGTAATTGTTTTATTTAATCTATTCTCTCAAACTCAAATAAAAAAATAATTTCTATATTTCCTCAATCATAAAATTTCTCATGCAATTATAAATAAAATAATCATTTTTCGAACTTAATACAAATCATAACTTTTACAAATATCTATATTCAAACATATATACATATGTTTAAATATAAATATTAATATTAAAATACTAAATTTATACCAACACATATATACTTATATATCAATAAAAATAACATATACCAATATGACAATAATTAAAAATCGGATTATATTCATAACACATTAAAATAACTGTTAAAACCTTTTTAAAAATAAAAGTTCGAATGAATTTTTTTGGACATTTAAATCCGCCGCTCCATCCGCGGCTGCCTGTGGGAGGGTGTGGCCCATCTCAGGGCTGCGCCCAGCAGCCCTAATGGCTGGTGTGCGCAGCCGTGGAGGCCACGCCTCCTCCATATGAAAATGGGGAGGGTTTCGGCCTCCCCCACTGCACTGCTTAAAAGAAATTTAAAATATTTCCACTTCTCCTAAACGTAAGAAAGCAAAATTTCATAATAATAATAATTTTAAAAATTAAAACTCGTGAATAAATTTTGCCTTCATATTTTATGATTCAGATGGTGATTTTCATAATAAATTCCTTCATATAATTTAAACAATAATATGTTTATATTTACCTATAAATAAAATACCAATAGAACTTCCAAATATAGAGATTGATAAAATTTTCTACAGAAATTTGAGAAAAATATCATTGTACAGGATTATTCTTCTCACAAATTTTTCATTTATATTCCAATAGATTTTCCCAAAAATCATTTTCCCCAGTATTCTTTTCTAAATAAACATTTCCCAAAATTATTTTCTTTTTCAGTATGATTTTTCAAAGATTTATTTTCATCAATAACAGATAGGTACAAATTTACAATTCTACAGAACATTTTTTTTTTAAATTCCTTTTATTATTTCCTTTATACTTGTTTTCTTGAAATTCTCAGAAATAAAAAAAAAATTTACATAAAGATTTCAAAGAAAATACAAGAATTTAACAATAAAGAAAATTCTTTTCCAAAGCAAACAACATAATAAACCAAGGAAATACCTGTGAATCGAAGATCTTGGTTATTGGAGAGATTCTTGCCTGTAGAACGCAATCTTCCAAATCTTCTTCAAAGTACCAAATCCAAAGAAAGCTTTGACTAACTACCAAGATCCTTTGGAGGATCTTCAACAAATAAACAACCAGATATAGGGAGATAACAATTTCTAAGAAAGATTCAATTTTTGTTACCAGAGAATTTTTTTGCAAAAGCTCTGATAATTTCCCCGTGAGGAAATTCAACATCCTCTGTGAAATTCCCAGATCCAATATTACCTCCGTGAAATTTCTCAACAAACCCAATTAATAGAACTTACACACAGGTCGAGAAGATGCAAAAATATCTCAACCACTTCTCGAATAACTTTTCCAATTTCAATTTCAAATTTGCATGCAAATATTTATTTAATTTAAATTTTTAAAACTCAATTTTAATTTACATGCATTTTATTTTTATTTTATTTAAATTTACAATTTCAAATGCCATTTCCCTTAATAATATTTTATTTTTAAATAAACTATTTACACACTTAATAATTTAATTTAATTTATTTATTTATTTAATTAAATAAGTTTGATCTTTTAAAATCAAACCATTTAACCAAATAAGCTAATTAATTAATTAAATAATCAAGCAAGTAATTTCTTCCACATTTAAACATTAATTTAAATACCAATAATTTAAAGCACAAAAAACAACATTAAATTTAACCAGATTTACCTTCCAAGCAATTTATCCAAACAGAAAATACAAGACAAACCTATGACTCTGAACTAAAACAGACGATGTACTAAGACCAGGGTTATAGATTAAACTAGGGTGAACCAAACTACTATCTCCTGATCAACGTATCCGTTGAGTCTTGACATGCTCAAACCTGAGTACCCAGGTGGAGTCGGTGTCATGTACCTACAATTCCTACAACCAAGCAAATAACGAGCATACATATATATATATTTATATATATATAAAGCATTAAACAGACACACTGTGCAGAGAAAATCACGGATATCACAGGGCACTCGCAAGCAAGTGATGTGATTCTGTTCTCCACACCAATACACGTCACAACAAACTAACGAAATAAATAGCTGTTAGTCCATCATAAACATGTACATAGCAATAATCAACAGAAAATAAACATCTATGCTATATCAAATCATGTCTGAAATCAATAATCACCAAACAATGTATCATCATGTCACAGAATAATCACTATGGCTCAAAACTAGCGATCAAAATATCAATAACATCATGGGTCCTAACGATTAGGCAGAAAACATAGCAGGGAAAAGCATAAAGCATAAATGGAGATTGCTTCAAATATTTTATGTATTATATTGATGATTATCTTGTAAATAGAATTTAAAATTATGTATAAATTATATAAAAATAATTTTTTTTGTTATGTGATGATTATATTTAAGTTGAAAGTATTAAATTTGTTCCATGTGTATAGTATGATTTCAAGGTGCAGGGTAGGGATAATTATAGTGTAATTACGTCATTGTTTAAAAAAAAATGTCATGTTTTTTTTCCCTTTCGTCAAAATTTCAACATTACAAAACAACTTCTTGTAGGTATTCAATTCATGCTCATATTAGTGTTATGCCTCAAGCCTTAGAATGTTACCTAGCTTAATTATTGTCTTTAAAAAAATAAAAATTGGCTGTGTTTTCGAGTGAAAATTTATGGACACTTGACATATATAAATATATATACATATGTATATATGTAATATAAATATGGGTTTTTTGAGCATTTGTGATTTTCCTATGATTGTTAAGTGTTTTCCTAATACCTCTTTTCAAATTTCCCTTTTTGTTTTGAACTAGGTTTGACATAAGAAATTTGAGCTACAAGAGAGGCTTTTCTAAGTATTTTCTATCCTATAAAATGGCCAAAAAATTTCCTCTTGATAGTGCATCCTATGATCTTCTCGTAGTCTAAAGCTCTTTTCTGTGTCTCCAGTTCTATCATTTTTGTATGGTTCCTAAATGTTTCCCTAAGAGGTTTTTTTCTGATTTCCCTATTTGACTTTAATATTTAGTGCCAATTATTGTCTAAAATATTAAGTAGCAAATAAGTGTTATTATAATACCTATCATACAATTACTCTATTTGTCTTGAATATATATATGCGTACATGTATCTCTCTATGTTTCGAAGCATTGATTTTCACATGCTCGTTTTAGATTGTATGTAAATATATATATGTATGTATATTATTATTGTATCTATATATATATATATATGTATGTGTGTGTATATATATATATTTATACACACACACACACACACACACACACACATATATATATATATATATATATATATATATATATATATATATATATATATATATATATATATATATATATATATATATATATATATATATATATATATATATTTATATACATATATATATGTAATATAGATATATATACATGTGTATATATATCCATATAAGTGTATATGTATATATATATATATATATATATGTATGTATGTATGTTTAACTAATAGTTCTTTTACAATTTTCTTATTTGTCTATAATACTGAGTGCCACATAATGCAACTTGAATTTAGATTTGACAAGCTAACTATTACATAGATTGCTTTTCTTGTATGAATATGTTTCATGATACTCTTTTCCCCTAATTTGTTTGAAGCTCCTTGTAACAAATTATCCTATTGTTCTTGTAAGAAGGATTGTTTTCATTTTTTTAAATTGTGAAATTTTGGGGTTTTTGACCATGTGTCATTATCTTGTGATTCTTAAGTGTTTTTATATTATTTGAAATCTTTCCCAATTTTTTTTTATATGTGGACATGTATGTACATGAAATTACTTACAAACAACATTCAAAGTGAAGAATAGAGTTTGAATCAAGAACCCAGTGCAAGTGAAGAAATTGTTGTTTCACCTTTGTCAAAATACTAATAGAATTTTACACACTCAAATATGCTCTAAGAGACTCTGTAAATTCTAAAAAGTTAACAATAATTCTTTGCTAGGACTAGGTTCTTGTAAGGCCACTTGGCCAACTCCCCATAATACATCTAAGGATCACTTAATATTTTTGAAAAAGTAATCTTGTTAAAAGAAAATTTTAAATAAATGGAAATTGATCAAGTTGTGACTAAGCTAAATGGTTTTAAGGCAGTTTTGAACTACTTTGTCTTATGTTGAGGATGATTAATTTTATCTTGTACTAATTTTGGTGGTTGAGTATCATCCAAGTATAGTCTCGAGGGAATCAAGAAGGTGGAAAACAAGCTTCATTTATTTATAACGTTTTGTTTAATGATGGACGCAAAATAAGAGGAATGGATTCACTCGACCTTGCCTCACTCAATTTTTATGGTTATAATATTAGCCTTCATATAATTGATTTATATGTATATGATATACATTAGAGTCTTTCCTTCTTATTTATTGTTTTTATATATATTCTATATTTAATGCATTATAAAATATTGTTAGTTTGAATAAATTGATATTAAAATTTGACATTGATAATGAATGACTGGAAAATAAAAGAAAAAAAGTTAGTTATTGACAAATTAACATGGTATTCAATATCAAATAGTATCATTATTGATTAAAAAAAAAACAAATATCGAATTGGAGAGTCTATATTATTGTTGATAATATATATATATATATATATATCTGTGTGTGTGTGTATAAACAATAACGAAATGGAATATATAAATAACATATAATGGAATTAAAAAAAAAAAACATAAACGTGTTATAAATTACATGTATAAGAAATACTTAATGAGTAATGTATTGTATATGATACATGATGACATACGAATAAATAAATATATGGTATGATATGAAACACCATATGTAATGTATAGAATAAATGAATATTAATGTACTAAAGAATACAACAGTATACATGCATTGTTAAAATATTAATATTAAACTGTGATAGTTAACATATAATATGTGATGATAGATAATGTGAATATTGAAAGATTGAAAATTTAAGAACAGCTCTTACACTACACTAAGAAATTAGATAAAATAATTTGAACGACAACTTAAAAGAATAAATGAAAATATTATTCAACTGTGTGTGAAACTGGTTACAAAGATCTCTATTTAAAAAAAAAAGAAAAAAGATGATTTCAAAAGGCAGTGATCATGCTTAAGGAGGAAACAAATATAATCTAAAAAGAAAGCTAAAGCATCATAGATGCTAAAAATAACCAAAGCCATTGGCTACATAACAACTACACATAATTGCAGTTTTTATTATGCTTTAAAACAAAAAAAATCTGTTGAAAAGAAAGGCGAAAAGCATAAAACTGGAAACAGCAGATAAGATCATGCTAATCTTCAAATATGGCACATAAATAATAAGAAAAGATATGCTATAAAGGAGATAAGGTGGTGTATTCTTTTTTTTTGGGGGGGGAGAGGAGGGGGTAGAGGAAGTCATGTTGAACTGAGGGATGATAGAGAGAGCACACTGTTGTTGGCTTACAGGGTTCTATCTGTAGTTGGTGGTGTGTGGGCTGCATAATCTTCAATTACCATGACTACCATACAGCAAAATAGAGGAAAGTTTTTGAGATCGGCACCACCAAGGGAGGGAGAGGAACTGTTACTTTTAATTTCAGCTATAAAGGATGCTATAAGTAGGTACATCTAGTAATTTCTCCTTCCTTATTTCACTTGCATAAAGATATTTTTTTTACAGTCTACGGTATTAAATTTGTTAAATTATCTGGCATATAATGTTTTCTTCTATAACCTCAATATTCCTTGAGCATCCAATGAACGTTTTGGGATTTACGTCATATAAATCTTAGATCTTTTTATTAATCAAGCAAAGATAAGACATATACAGATTTCACTCATATCTCAAATGCTGCCATCCTTAAGATCAATTGAAACACCGCCTTTCAGCATTTTCTTCAAGAAATTTCATTATAGGAAAGACAAATATTTGAGTCCTCGTAAAATTATACTACTGGAATTAAGGTGAACAATTAGATCTCACGCACTACTCATTTTTGGTGAATGATGTTTCCTTATTATCTGTAATTACCCATGCGTGTAAATTATTTTTTCGGAATGGTTGAATCTATGTTTTGCATGATATGCATCTATGTTTTGCTTGAAACTGTGTCTTACAAGAACTAGATCCTTGCTTTTTTTCTTGCAACATGTAAATGTTTATCATGGATTATTCTGAACTTTATCTTGCTTAACAATAGAAAGGTTAGCATATTGTATGCATAGTTGTATTAGTCTAAATATTATGTTTTGGGTTGTGCGCTTATGATATTTCTTTTGAAATCACAATGACCTTTCAACCTTGAAAGTGAATATTTGTTGGTTTTTTTTTATTTTGTTTAAATGTTAGTATTATTTATAAAATCCTTTAAGCTATATGTGACTGGTTATTGATAGGCCCTATAGAATTAAATCTTGAAGGAAAGTTTAAACCATGTATTTGAGTTCAGTATTATGGTTTATAATGGGACTGTGCTATGCTTAATTCTAAATCCCTCAGTTTTAAGGCTTTAAGCCATAGATCTTTTGTTAGGGAAATATTAGATAAAAGAAATGGAAATGGAAGAAATTAATTTTAGATAAGTAATTTTAAATACTTGGTTTTCCACTGAATATCTTGACTGTGATACTAGTATTTGTGTAAATTATAAGTGTTGAATAAGAAGTGTTCAATAAAAATAATAAAGATAAAATAAAATAGAATAATATATAGTAGGGAGCTTCATTTGTAAAACAATACTAAGAGATATTAATATTCCATGATTTTTCAATAGGATCTTTTTATGATCAAGAAGAATTATGAATGATTTAGAATAATTGTAGAAACCCAATGAATTTGTTGACTCTTAATTCTATAGAAAATAGCAATTGAATTGGTTACTTTTGACACTCACAAGGGGAAATTTATTTTCTCTGAGTAATGAACTTTTAAAACTTATTTTGTTCCTTATCTTCAATATATGTTTTCATGTTAATTTGTTGTTTGTCACCAGCTGTACTGGTAGGATCATAGTTGGCTGAGTTGCAGTCAAAACTGCTCACACATGCTTTTGAATCATATCAAATGCTTTATGGGTTTTATTCCTTTTTCTTTCCCCTTTCCGAAATATATTGAATTTTTGAATTTGGACAAACAGAATGAAAGTTATGGGTATTCTAGTATCATCTACTTCGCTGCGATCAACAAGCTGAAAGTTGTTAGCTAAATTTTTATGATCAAAATTATTAGCAATGTTTCTTTCATATTTTAACCTTTTTAGTACATTGCATGTGTTAGCCAAAAGTGTTGGTGGACTAGTCGTGAATAAAACCTAGATGTTTTGTGGGATTATTGGTCAGTCAGTTATGAGTTGGAGTGAACCCAAGTTTGTCGAACTACGATTCCTCTGCGCTGAGCGTATGTAGGCAAGGCCATCAAAGATGAGCCCCCAAGGAATTAGGTCTGGCCCCTTAGGTTCCCCTATACTTTCTTGAAAGCTTACTTTGGGAATTGGTCTTGAGTTGAGAATTGGTCAAACTTTTGGTATTTGTGTTATGTCCTTAGCTGTAATTGGGTGTTTAAGTTTTGGGCATTACATTCTTTCATTTGAACTAAGCTTGACAAAAGAAATGTGACCAATGCCAGAGATAGAAATATATGTGCATATATATAGATCAAGACTGTTGTGGCTCATTTCATAATGCAACAAGAATAGACAAATGGAGAAATTGTAAAAGAGCTATTACACGAAAAATCCTATTCATGGTTGGGCTACCAAAAATCCTGGTGGAAACTTCAAACAAATAAATTGAACAGATAAAAGAGATATTAGAAAGAATAATACTTACAACCACTAATCTAATTTTATCTCCAATATGTTTATGCTTTCACACCAACCCTGTACATATACATATATATGCAATCACTCCTATGTTAATCTGCAATTGCTCCTATGTTAATGGGTGTAACTACAAAGATGCAAAGAGATAAATAAAACAATAAATTGCATCTTATGATCTTCTTCCATTTAATGTTGGTTTTTTATCATCTCTCATTTTCCTATGGTTATGAAGTGTTTTCCTAATAGTTCTTTTTGCAATCTTGCTATTTTTCTTTAATATTTAGTGCCAAATAATGTGGCTGAAATTTAGAATTGACAAGCCAACTGTTACATAGATTGCTTGGCTTCTATCAGTATGTTTCATAATAATCTTTTCCCCATAACAAATTGTTCATTATTGTAATTTTATGTTTAATATGGTTCATTGAACATCTGTCAGCTTCCTGTGGTGTTCATGTGTTTCACTAATATTTCTTTTACAATTTTCTTGATTGTCGATAATATTTAGTGCCAAATAATGTAGCTCAAATTTAGAATTGACAAGATAACTATTGCATAGATTGCTTGTCCTCACTCAATATCTTTGATCATATTTTTTCCCCTCTACTTGAACGTTCCTGTGACAAATTGTTCATTGTGATATTTTACCTCCTCTAAATCCTAGAGTTTTGTAGACTGCTATAAACTGCAAACATGGTGTTGATCTATACCTTTGGGTTGCTTTCAATTTTCTACATTTGTGTATGTTTTCATACCTCTATTAAGGTTCTACTTAATGTGGGTTTTTGGTCATCTCTTATTTACATGTCAGTCTTGAGTGTTTTTGTAATAACTATTTTACAATTTCTCTATTTCTCCTCAGAATAGGATACCTCTATGTTGCAGCATCTATGGACAGATCTTGTACTTGGTTGCATGGGTGATCAGTTCACCATTTTGGTTGTGCATGGATTTATGGCTTGGTTGATTAGTTGCATTAGATTTTACATATGTTGTTAGATGATACTTTTTATGGTGATTATGTTATATGACTTTTTGTGGTGTTCTGTAATATATATATGATGATGTTGCGAGTTTTATGCTGTTATATTGTTTGGTGTGTTTATTTGTGAGTCTTGGTGAAAGGATAGAGTGGCATCACTTGCTTGCAAGTGCCCTGTCACCCTGCAATTACCTTTCACGGTGTGTTTTCTATGGAGATTTACATGCTTCACGACATTTGTTTTCTATGCAGGATTCAGGTACTAAGTCTCGATTCCACCTGCTTCGGCAGGACAAGGCGAGCATCAAAATAATCTCAACGGGATTGATGTTAAAAAAAAGGAGTGGTTAGGAAAGAATTCCCATCCCAAGTCCGTCTACTGTGAGTCTTTGGTTGTCTTTGTTTTATTTGTCTTTGAATGGGAATGTATTAGTATTGATTACTATTTAGTTGTGATTTAATTAAATTTTGTTAAGTGTGACTTAATTAATTTTGTTAAGAGTTGTTAAAGTTAACTATATTTAAATGGATTAAGTAATATTATGGTTTAAAAGGATAATTTAAATAAAATATAGGCTGCTTTGTTATTATTTAGAATGTGAGAATTGCTATTTTAATTTACAGTTGATTAAATTGTTTTTAAAGACTATATTATTATTATTTGAAAGTTAAATAAAATAAAATATAAATAAATAAATAAATAAATTGATTTTTAAATTATTAAATTTCTTGCATTGGAGTTTTACGGGAAGTAGTGGGAATTAATGAATTTTCTGTTAAGGAAATTATTCCCGGAAGAAAAAGAGGCATGGGTAATAGAGGCTCTTCACGGAAAATTTTGGCTGTGTGATGAGATTTTGGTTTTTGTTCTGTTGATTATTGGGGAAAGAATTTGGAAAAGGCTACAGGGTTTTCTTAAAATTTGATTTTGGTTGGAGGAGAAATCTTCTAGAGGAAAGAGCTTTACGGCTGGAGGTTTCCGTGGAAAAGTTTGGTACAACTCTTACTTCTACAGCCTATAGGAAACAGGTTCTTTCCTTTTGTTTT